>OX246738.1:39670827-39695831 GCA_945910005.1 Isoperla grammatica | reverse complement strand
AAGAACATGGTGGTCAAACCAGTTTAGTTGATGGGTTGGTTAAATAAAACGTTTTCCTTGTTTTATTCCTGCGGTTAAAATAAAAAGATTCACATTCTACTTATTTACAAAACAAATAAATACATTTGTATTTATAGTTTCCCCACTCAATTATGAAAACTGACTTTCAGTTCTGAGACGTTTATACAATTCATAATCTGTATCATTGACATGCCAGCTCCAAAGTCACCCAAGGTAAAAACAAAAAAATCAGCCCGAACCAGGTTTCGTACCCTGGACTTTCTGCATTGGATGCGGGAATAAACCCACAAGATCAACGGTCCACACAAATATAAAATATTTAGTCCCCCATCCTAGATGATCAATGAAGTAAATAGAGTAATGTTTAATCACTATAAGACCTTTTCAGCAATGAATCAATTTCATGAATAATGTCAGTTATTTAGCCTTTAGCTAAATGTCATTTCAGCAAACCGTAACATTTTGTAAACACACCGTTAATGATAAAGGCCCATTCACGATTAAACTTAACAGGTTTGGCTAATGGAAGATCCGACGATTGTTCATGACCCAAACTTAAACTTAGTTTTGGGTTACGGTTAAGTTTGGAACGATCAAACTTTAAAATAAAAATAAACTTAACAGTAAGAAAGAACCAATCAGCACCAGTCGCAAGGCCTAGGCTAGCTAAATCGAAAATGGAGCCGAAACATGCCCAGAATTTATTTGACGAAACGTTATTAAATGAGTTTATGGAGACCTAGCGTCCAAGTTAAAGTTAAAGTTTACTACTAAGTTTTTATCGTGAATGAGCGTTTAGCTTAATTTAAATCCCGCCCGTCAGGGTAGGCTACATTCTACAATCTGGGACAGAGTGACGAGACGAGACGAGACGATAGTTCAGTTGGAAACTAGACCCAATATGCATATTATGCATAGTAGGTCTCGGTTGATATTGGGGATATATGAATATGCATATGTTGGAAGTTAATAGTAGTAGGCCTGAGACCAACGGATGCGTATATGTAACGTGTTCATGTTTTAGGGATAATAACTTCTTGTGACTTGCATAGAAATAAGCCTAAACGCATAAGGTAACCTATCAAACCATTGTCACACAATATATTAAAAGAGTTCAAAATAAAAGAGCAAAAGAGTAAAAAGTTCTAAGTATTTATCTTATTAAAATAAAGAAAACGGTACACGTATTTGAATTAAAAACTAACACATTTTATATTTATAAATTTAAAACGAAAATCGATTAAGACTTCTGAAATGTCAACACATTCTCTTAGCATCCCCTTAAAGTTCCAGTACCTAGCAAACAGCGTGCTAATAATGTGCAGGAAGTTGCTTTCATAGTCTGTGTATATTATTATTGCTTCGTTGCTGTGACAGCTCCATTTTCACAATTACATATTATATAGATTCAATTTCCAGCATGAACCGGAAATCGAATCCTAAACCCTCTATAACGGAAGCAGAACCAACCCACAAGAGCAACAAGCCACACCAAAGAGCTTATTAAATAAAGAGCTCTTCCACAGCTTGCCCCCTAAGTTCCGTAAATCCCCTGGCGGGGGCTCGTCGAACTTGAGGTTTACCGAACCTCCGCCAGGGGATCGACGGACCTTGTTTGCCCCCATGCAGTGGGCAGTGACGTACAATGCAACCTATGCACCCCGTTGGGGGGAGGGGAGATACTGCTTTGCATATCAAGGCGCTGCTGAAGAATCGTTTACACGATTAGACCTAACAAGTCGACAAATGTAATTAGTCGAATGAAATAGATCGATCTGGAGTTTGACGGGGAAATAAATCGTAATTAAATGACATACGATCAGGGGGATGAGTAATTAGAGCTAATTACAACTCCTAGAATATATTTACAGTGGATTATTTGGTGTTTCACGAAGTCCAAAACCGTTAGGTCATGAGAAGTCGGGGAGGGGGCGAGGGGGGAGTTGGAGAAAGAGGACAAGTAGGAAGTTTTTTTTTTATTTTTTTATAGTAATAGTTCCATTTATTAATAATATTAATAAATAATAATGGAAAGTAGTAAAGATGGAAAAGGGAAAGGTGAGGACTTAATTCTGTCGTCTCTTACGGGTGGTAGAGTCACTCTGGGCCCAGAAGGGGAATATATACTTGCAATGATAGGCTTACGCACTGATCTCAGAATCTCAGATTGGTTAGGAGTCGGACAATATGTCTATCGCTTTGTGTCCCTGTATCACACATGCCAACCAAGTCTACACGTTCCTTTCAACAAATAATTCTTATTCGTACGAGTCTATGGATGGGTTGAGAGTGAGACTATAAACATGCTAATTGGTAAAGCAACGCATGAGGATCACCAGATATCTGTGTTTAATCTTTCATGTGTAAGACTAATGAATAATCATACGCATGACGGCAGATATAGTTTCTTTCTTCAAAGCGAGTAGTGGGATTGTGTGTGTATAATTACAATAGTTATCTACGCTATTAATTTGAAACAAATGGTTTGATCAAAGTTGCCTACACTAATACGTACAGTAATGAGTTGCAAACTTTAATTCCATTCAAAGTTATCATAATGTAAATTAACACGAAACTCGCTCGGATTTTTTTACGTTTTATTTAAAGAATATCGCACTGGCCGCTGGCTTTAGCGTTTTATGCTCGGTGACTGTGTAGGTGTAGGAAACTCACTGAGGCCAGTGTGCGTTATGTAGTTCATATAGGCCTATTGTTTGTTGCTGACGCACTCAGAAGGAACATGGAGCGCTTTTAGGTGAATGCGTGGAATTGCAAGGTGGTAACAAATGATGGAAAGGGGTCCCAACATTGATTTCTGAGGGATTTGACCTCAAACCCTAACTTACGCACCGAAGGTCGAACTATTATATATACAGAAATACTGTTTTCGTAGGATATGCAGCTTTGAAGATAACTAGGATAGCATGGGAGGAAATTATTCAAGGGCTAATGTATAATATTAAATACTTTGTCGTTTGATTGAGGAAATCCTTGGAAAAATCTTGATTCTAGATTTCCGGTTACCGGTATCGAAACAGCAGCCTAACGAATTAAAGTCTTGTGTGTAAACTGTAAATAGCAAACTTCTCTAGCTGTTCGCTACGGATATATATTTGTTTAAATAGATAGTTCCATTGTAAGGATGTTACTAACTCCGAGCCGTATTCTGGAGTTTGACGTCTGTTTATTCTCTTTAGTTGGCCCCTAAAATGAACGGAACACAATTAAATAAGTTAAATGCTACTTCACGTAACTAAATTACATAGCAACAAATTTCGTGACCTTTAAAAAAGGTCTCCAACTTAAGTTCCGCTTCACTCAAAATGAAAATGACAATAACTAATAAATTGAAATTATACGATCCATACTGTGTAACATGAATATAGGTCTAGGTTTTCATTAATTATAGTTATTACAACGACACTCCTTTATGACCATCAATTGCAGGAGTGTTCCTTTGTTTCACTGTCAATATCAGTTCCTTGTAAACAGAATCAGGTGTGTTCCATGTGTGGGATGTGTTATACCTGAGACCGAGATATAACTGATGCACGTTAAACTGCAATATAATATTACCCCCTCTATTGGGCTCATGTTCACGAGACTCATCACCAGTTCACTCTAGAACTCTTGTTCTCATCTTGAATTACAGCGCTCGCGTAACCCGGCACCTCCACCAAACATAGAGTTATATCACAGGAATCACCAACAAGACAAAATGGCGTCTCTAACCGTCTGTAGTGCTTCAAGGCTCTTCTAATGGAACCACCATTTATCTTTACATACTATTTAAGCGAAAGGCCTGGCAGTCTTACACACTGCGCGAAATTACAGTTTTTTTAAGTTGTATATCTTGAGAACGGCTACACAATATTAAAAAACAATAAAATGGCCTGGATTGTCGTTTTTTAAGAACTAATTTGATTTGATATTTGGGCTCAACGTCTCATGTTTTTGCAACTTGGCTAATCGAGACGATGAGTGGGTGAAATATGAACATGAAATAAGGGGTTGTTTGGAGGAAAGGGCTAAGTAGACAGGGGAAGGGGGAGGAAAAGGGAGTGGGGAGGTTGTGGACTGCATTTCGTCTGACATCTCCTCCTCGACCTGTCCGGCTTGGGCGGCCCTACCAGAAGCATACGCTTCGGCATAACTCTCGGGATCAGCAAAGCACACAAACCTGCCCACCACGATAAGGTAGCAGTCCCTGGGCAGGTTTTAAGAACTAAGAAAAATGTATTAAAAATTTTTACATATTTTTATCGTTACAAGGCCCATATAATTAGTAATAAATTGCAAATACCTGTTTAACATTACCAATAATAACAACCGTAACGATTTAAGTATTTGTATTTTTTAAATACACCAAAATCCGGACAAATATTACTTTCTTAGTATTGTGTAGCCTTCTCAAAATAAAAAAAAAAAACTTAATTTTGCGCGGTTTTTGTAGTGGATTACGCTTTGATGATGGTTTCAACTTTGAAGCTGCGTGTTCGTGTGTTGTTGCTAGTATCTTGGAGCCAGTCCAGTCCAGTCCAGTTACAGAAGGTGATTTCATGGGGGTGGGTCTTGGTCTTGGACATTGTGATGGTTGAAGCAACGTTGCCCGAGATAGCTGCCGAGGTGTTGGGTTCTGTGTGTTGTACGATTCAACGTTGTCGGTTCTTGGAGTGTTGCTGCTGGGATAGTTTCACATGCTTTTATTTTGAAACCACCTGTTTACTTTAATTCTCGTTGATTTTCTCTTCTCCTGTAAAAGTTAATTTTTTAAACACATCTTTCTTTCTATCTTTTAAAATACATTTTGTAAATTTGTTTCCTATATTTAATGTATTTCATTATTATTGTTATTATTATTATGTCTGTTTGCCTTTAGTTTTAGGTTTTAGTTATTATTCCTTCAACTTTTTCCTGTTTTATTGTATTATTTCATACTATATTTATTATTATACCTAGTTTTTTGGGTAACTTAACTATATGTTTTTGCAGTCACAGCTTGTGTTTGGTGCTATAATCTTTACTTTATTTCCAAACCTCATTCATTATTTATGAATGGGAAAACAATAAATAAATAATCATCACTACCTTCAGATAACTCGTCCGTCATCCATCACTAAACTAAATCACCAAAGCAATCCGTTATCTGTGACCAAAGGTTTGGATGCTTGCAAGACCCATATGGATACTTTCACCTTACTATACCTTCAAATAAAACAAGAGCTCGCGCTTCGACTGGACTACAATACTCCTCGTCTCAATTCACCCCTCACAGTATTAGGTGAGCGGTTAGCCGCATCGGACTATTGGAGTTAGATGAGTAGACCCACTATGCTCCCCTCGGGAACTATGCTGTATTGTTGCAGTTGAGTAGATTATAGTGGTTGAATAATGTTCGTTCTTTCCGCTCTGAAGTTCAGGTGAACGAAGAGCCGCATAGGTCACTAAGAGACTGGACCTAGTAGCACCATCGTTTAGCCGTCCCCCCCCCCCCCCCCCCTTCCCCTTACATTTCATCTTGGTAACGGGCTTGAATATCGTCCGCTCCTCTATCTATGCCTTGCTAAAACTACCCGTTTACTGTGCTCACATGATGTTTTAAGCAAGATCGAACCTTTAACCTTCAGCGATGGGGGTTGATTTAATCTATAGGGGAATGGAAAATACTATAGATACGGCCATAATTTAAATAATAAATGTGACTTTGTTCTAACCAAACTATTTTGCTTTGAATTTAACTTTTATTTTCCGTATTAATAAGTTTGGGCTGATCTGCATTCATTTCGAATATATATAAAACTAAGAGATTTTCTACCTTTCACCACAAACATTTCTCGTGGTAAAATGATTTGTGCTGGAGTCCGTTTTTGTAAATGGGATCCGGATCCAACTTCCAAACTATATATTGGAATTTGTGGTGGGTCAAGTGTAAATTTGACTACGCACCATCGTCTAGTTTTTGTAGCAGAGTACAAAAAAATGTTTGCTAAATAAATTGAGGTACCTCACATTTGTTTTATTACTAGATAGATCATTGTAACATTTCAGCTGATTAAAACACAGTAAGACAAATTACATACAAAGACACACTTTGCTAATGGAACTACGCAAGGGAAGACTGATAACCAAACAGCAGGACATAAAATACAAGACCAGAGAACCAACTGTATTGACTACATTACGGAATTAAACATAACACAATATACACTTCCTCCGTCCATTGGTACATCTGTATCAAAACGCTGACAACCATTAACTGTAAACGTGATAAAGCTAGCCTTGCTGGCTAGAAAAAGGCTGAAATGAACCTTGCCCATGCAACCCCCATTGAAAGTGACACCCAATTCCACCAAGGCTGTACAGAAGTATAGTACCTAGCAATAATCTTTTATTTTCAAAAATATTTGTTATTTACATAACACGTTGTCTTAATATAATATATTGTTTATTAGTTGCAATGCAAACGTATTACAATTCATTGCTATACCACGCAAGACGAATACTAAATTACGAACTACAATGCAACAAGTTATACCTGCCATCTCCATCAAAGACACTATTATTATTATTATTATTATTATTATTATTATTATTATTATTATTATTATTATTATTATTATTATTATTATTATTATTATTATTATTATTATTATTATTATTATTATTATTATTATTATTATTGTTATTATTATTATTATTATTATTATTATTATTATTATTATTATTATTATTATTATTATTATTATTATTATTATTATTATTATTATTATTATTTTATTATTATAATTATTATTATTATTATTATTATTATTATTATTATTATTATTATTATTATTATTTATTTTTCTGTTAAAACATTACAGCACAATGTGTGTGTTACTGTTATTACAGAGAGGGGACAGGAAACGAGCCACAGCGGCCCATACAGATAAAGTCCTGTCCCCTTGCCTTATTCTAGTTTTTAATGAGTAATGATTATGAATATGTTATGAATATTTATATTGATGCACTGATGTGATAGGTCCCTATTATAATGTTTATTACTTACAAGTTAAAATGCGGCCAGAGTCCAGTCCATGTCCGTATCGTGATCCTTGTGTGCAAAGCGGTTGTTAAATGTGATTTATTTCGTATATACATCATCCTAAAGATATCCAGCACCCCCATCAAAGCCTTTACATATACATTACCCAGAATACATCATCAGGTACCGTTGAAACTTACCAGGCACCTCTACAAACAATGATGAATATTACCCAGTGACCAAACACTATTATCAAAGCTACCCGGCACCTCCACCAAAATCCATGTATTTTATAATATGTATGGGAAAAGATAACATTTTATTGTTTTAACCAATCAATTAACACGTTTTATTCGCATGATTCAACGATTCGACGGGAACACTGTAGAGGAAAACAAGGAAATAAAAGAAAAACCCACTGCAGTATAAGGGCACTAGCAACACCAACAGACAACAATGAAACAAATTAGTTGAATCGATGGACAAACAACAAGCTGTCAAAAAATAATTTCTTCCGATTTTGGAAAACAAAACAAAAACAAACAAATACACATACAAAACAGTTACTATTGCTACACTTGTTTTTATTTCTAAGGTTGCAATTTTATTATTTTGACAGCTTATTGTTTGTCCATCAGTTCAATTCATTTGTTCCATTGTTGTAGTCCTGATGTGACGTCAGTTGAAGGAACTTTCAATGTGGCAGTGAGTTTGCTATGGTAAGTAATAGTTTATTTGGCGTTTTAAAAATGTTTTTTAGTTGTTTTAATTTTTAATTTTATTTATAGGACATTACTGTCAAAATGTTGATTCAAAAAAATTAAACAAAGTGTTTGAGTTAAACTGCCTGGTAGATTTAATTAAGCTATAAATATATGATATTACCCAGAGGCCAGAAGACATTACCAGGTACTCGCTGAATCTTACCCAGCTCCGTTATGTGAAATTATTCATGTCCAGCATATAAGGACGGTTTGCACATATAAGAAGTTAAATTAATCAACTGTATGTTGCAAGTTGTTACACCATAACGGACTTGGACCCAAAATAGAAATACGATCAGACAGGATTATTTCCAATATCCATCAAAAGTCTGACCACTATGGGTAACGTGACAGAACGAGCGGCTCAAAGCTCAAAGTAGCTTTGTTGGAACGTATTAAGTGGGGCACATTGATTGGGAGAGACGAAAATCATCTTCTGCTTTCATAGTGAAGGGACGGAAATCGGTTTTTGGTGAGGATATAAGGTTGCTGTGTACCCGCATTCGATCACAATCTACCTTCAGAATATTCTGGCATATATTGTGCTATGGTTCGTATAATACCTGCTGCTTCCTATTCTTCTTCTGTTGACAGCCAAGTCCTCCCCTACCGCGCTGAACCACCCCACGCTGTGCTTTATGCCGAGACCACGTGATGAGCAAGTAAAACTGTTCGTCACGCTCTCCATTTAGTACTACACACTACACAGTATAGCGTTTTGTTGTTTGACTATTCGCTGCACACGTTTTTTTTTATTTCATTGTTCATTTGGGTCGTTATACCGATATTTGTGATCGACTCGTGATTCGACAGCCGTTATCAGGCAAAGTTGGTACTTATGTAATGTACAAGAATGAACATTATTACTACATTGAGTATTTTTATTTTACATTAATAAAATAACATAATGTACAAGTTACAAAATATACTTAAGCTTGTTATTACAAACTAAATATATAACAAACACACCAAATCCCCCTCAGAAGCCGATAAGTACGATGTATATAACATCTTATACATTGATATCTTTGAAGATTTATATGTATCTTATTACTCCTATTTCCTACTGTAATCGTGTTTTTTTTTTGTTTTTTTTTAAGCGTGTTATTCAATGTTTGGACATACTTTTATTATTATTCGTAAACATGCAGTAACATTATCATTTATTTATAATTGTTTGTCAATCATTTACAAAACATGTAAATGAAAGCGTGATTGCAGAAAAGAGAACGGCTCGAAACTCGAATAGAAACTGCCAAACAAGAAGGTATACTAACGATGTACTAAAAGCTAATATAGTTGTATTGTCTTTGTCTATAATATACAGTATATTGTTGAGTTTGAGAAGCACTCGGGTCAGTATTCTAAGAAACCCGCTTCAACAGTTCGTCTATTAGTGTGTGTTTTATGTAATGTTTCTGCTATAGTTGAGAAACTGTAAGAATGACGGCCCCCGCCTTATCCCCACCACTGCTACCCGCCCCCCCCCCCCCTTAACTCCATGAAGCAACGAACTGAACAACTGAAACAAACTGATTTTCAGTTACGCATTTCATTTTGTTAGGTTGTCACGGAGTTGAGGGGGGTCGGGTAGTAGTGGTGGGGATAAGGAGGGGGTCGTCATTCTTACAGTTTCTCAACTATACATGCTTTATAAATGTATTTTTAATTTCAATGTCTTAGATGTTCTGTGGTGTGTGAAAGGGGGTGGGGACTGGAATGGCCCTTTGGCCGTGAAGTCGTGGCTCTTGACTTCCCCTTGCAACGTGGGCGGTAGTTAGCAAAGACTGACCTTGAGCCCAGCTGATCCACGTCTCGACCGATCAATGACCACATTTTCTGCAGTAGATCACTTAAAACCTCCTCTGCTTCCGGTCTCCACATCCAGACACTGCTCAGCTGTTGACAATTTGTTTCGCTTCTTCGTTCTCGGCTTTCGGGTTCGGGGGGGGATGGAAAGACAACCCTTAGTTTTAAAAATGTACACCGACTATATATTTTCTTACAACTTATCTTTGTGGCAGTTTAGGTTCTGGAAACTATTTTTCTTGTCGCTAGGGACCGTCGGTTTGAGCTGGAGCCATTCATGTCCCAAGTCGTTCACGATAAGCATTCACAGAGTGAGCGTACCCGATTCCTTCGTCAGCTGCTGCCTGGCCTACTTCAGATTTCAATACGTGTTCAATGGGCTGTGGAGTTTCTTTTACTTCCCTTGCTTGGCAGCATAATGCTATAGCTCGTCTCACGAATCTTTACATCGGGCTTTCAATGCTCAGATCAAAATGGATTTCTTCTCAACTCAAAATCCTAAGAAAACATTTGTATCGGCTTGAGATCGTGATCTTGAGTCGCTCCAAAATTAATGAATTGACGAACACGAACCTCACTAACCACACATGCGGGACATACGAATACGCAATTACGCAATAACCATCTTACGTTCATGGCAGACAACACACATCTTACCCCTGGCATACGAACACGAACCTCACTAACCACACATGCGGGACATACGAATACGCAATAACCCAATAACCATCTTACGTTCATGGCAGACAACACACATCTTACCCTGGCATACGAACATGCATCTAACATGTATATTGAATGGCATACGAACATCCATCTGACCATGTATATTGTATGGCATACGAACGCATATGGCGAATACGAACAAGCGCCTGACCATGCATCAGTGGCGTGACATCGGGGGCTAGGGCATAAACTCCCCCCCCCCCCCCCCCTGGAAACTACATCGTAGAGATTTCGTGAAGGTCGGAGAGTAGTTTCTTGAGTTGTGTGCGCTATCCTTTAGTCTACAGTCTAAGTCTAGTCTTAGTCTTTAGTCTTTAGTCTACTCAAATTTGTATGTACAAAATCTTTATCCAACAACCTTTATGAAATAAGAAACATTTACCCGTTTGATTACTAGTCGACCCCCCATTAATTAGGAAACCATAATGGCTGACAATAAAAACCATCCAATCACTCACCGTTCTGTCTATGCTATCTCCACAAAGAAATACGACTAACCAGTTTAGCACAGCGCAAACACTCGCCTGTCTCTTTGGTAGCCAAATCACACCAGACAAAGATTTAAATTCCCAATTTGATTGTTTTATTTTCTCGCATGCTTAATGCTTTTAGTTCCACCTGAAAACCTTGTACGTTGTCACTAATTGCCCGTATCGAGTGCTGCGTGGTCTCATTGTCTCTTATTTCGTATTCTTGCTATGAAATATCTCGTCCCAGTATCCGGTGTCGTAGGAAGACATAGGAGTTGCGTGACATGACCGTCTTATACCTGTTAACTTGGGCGAACATATCTCCCGCTGGGCCGGCTACTTAGTTCCAGCTCAATGAGTTCTCAGAGAACCTCCAAAATATCATGATAACTTATAATTGGATACGTGAAGGAGAGGAAAGAGACCAAAATTCACCAAAATGTACTTCCCATTCCGGCCCCCGGAGCTATTACGAAGGTTTTGAACTGCGATATAGAGAAATCGCAAATGATTAGTATGAGATATAAATAAAATGATCAATTTATTTGAAAATATCTTGAAGATGAGGTGGATTGATTCCTAAGCAGACAAAGGATTATAAATGGATGCTTCCCTCACAGCTTGAGTCCAGACACGATCACGCTCAGTGATGATAAACTGATAGGCACAGTACTAAAAACAATATTAATTGATTGTGTTGTAGATCAAAGTGACTACTCAACACTTTATGTTGAACAATCCAAACAAATAATTTCGTATTCCATCGAAAGAACAAAACAAACGAATTTAATTAAATGTATTGAATTTATTATTTTTAAATTCTTTGATTTGTTGTCGTCACGTTCATCTCAAAGAAGATATCAGTAGAATCCCCAAAGGAAAACGAGTAGGAAAACAAAATTGAAAATTGAGTTAAGTTCCAAGTAATTCTGATTTCTTTTACCACAAATTCAACCTTACAACCGTCTTCCACTTCCAGTTCCAGCAAAACACCTACAGGTCTCTTCGTGATTGGGATATTAGTGGTCTCAATAATTGAGGTCGTAAGTAATAATCGTGAATCATCTACTCACACACTTCAATGTGAGGGACTTGTGCCCAATGTTGAGGAGAAACTTACACTTACAATAACCTTAAACTTACACAAAACAGAAACTTTTACATACGCCGGTACAAAGCTCTGTTCCGTACCGGCGAATAAAACATTTCGTACAGCAAAAACTATCTCAGATACACTTTCATAAACTTCAGCCTTCACACCTTGTTTTCTATCAATAAGTTGTTACACAACACAACTTGACTTTTCAACACAAAATCGAGAGTAGGTCTAAAACAATGCAAAACATATTTGGAACAGTAAATTGAGAAGGCCTTTGTAAATTACTATTATAGATAAATTTATTTTTATGGATATTTTGAGAAAATGAAATTCGCTGGAGTAAATTAGGTATTTCCAAGCAGAGCTAGCTCGCCAAGGCCAGGCCGTGTCACAACAGTCCATAGACGGCGCACCACCCCCCACCCACCTCCCCCGAGAGAACGGAACCACCGTAAGCGCCGACCGATGAGGATCGTGGGACAGGAAGTTGACGAGATTCTCCCATGTCCTGGGTGTCACTGCGCATGCGTGGTTTCCACTTCCGCCCGTGCGAGAAATTGATCCTTCTTTTCCTCAATCACCTTCACTTCACACTAGCCTCAATATCGACTTGAGTCCCGTCTCCCCCAAGTGACCTGTAATGCCGCCGATCAAGTAAATCTTCGTCTCTTCGTCTCTTCCGTCACCGCACTTCAAAGAGAGGTCTAGATGCTCAAGTGACACTCAGTTCGTCGGCAAGTGCAGTGAGTGCCCTTACCTTTGTGTATACTTGTGAAGGGGGTTGCACACAAGCACTCGCGACGCGTCACGAATATCATATTTCGGAAATCACATTACGGTGAAAATATAAAACGACATAACTTATTCATCAAAACTGAGAAGCAAACTTTCTTTTGCATTACGCATTCGAGTCAAAATGTGTACACTGATGTACTTTCGTTATACGCACAAGACACACGTGCACAATCTTGACTCAACGACCTCATCGGAAGCCCCCCCCCCCCCCCCCCCCCCAGCACAAGAAACGCCAAGACTGCCATTGACTTTATGGTATATTGGAATTGCCAGATGCTAGGACAATTAGATACTAAAGAGGTCGGAAGGTTAGAATAACAGGTATATACGCAAGAAGCGAAGGCCAGTGAGAAGGTTAGGGTAGGTTAGATTAGGTTACTATAGTCGAAGACTGGTATCATTAGCATGGTAGTACGTATTATATATGATGAGTTGCGCAAAGAAATAACCTGCGTCTTGGATATAAGTTCTGTAGATCTAGTTCTACCTTGTAATGAATAATTTGATAAATTATCAATTCAAGTTCACATTTATTACAGTTTGTTCTTATAGTCTACTTTACTTGGGCCATGCCCTTGAGCGCCCATGACTTGACAACTGTCGGGTGATTTGCATCTAAGTGTTCCCTGAGGACTCACGCACGGCAGCCGAGTTGTCCTCAGCGCATACCGGGCACTGAAGCTCAACGCTATCAACCCATTAGCTGATGGAGAATAAACAACATCAAATTGAATTAATTGAAGTATAATATTCTTATAATTAATTAATAAACGAATTGATTATGTAGCAATTGCTATTACTATATTATTACCATCAGGTCAGTTACACATTAAAATTAAAATTTTACATTTACGACTACTGTATTAAAATTTAATAATATATGAAAAAGTTAATCATTTATTAGAATAATATCCATTGCCTGCATTTTTTAAAAATAATTCTTTAAACTGACGGAACCGTCACATAACCTAGCCAGCAATATACTTCGAAAATGTGAGGAGGGGGGAGGGGGGGGGGGGGGGCTTTCTCAAATCAGAGCCTCAGATACAATCATTATTTAAAGTACGTGTTTAGCATACACTACTGCACAGAGTAGTATTAAGAGTCTATACACTAATCACTACTACATTAACATTTTTTTTTTTAATTTTCAGTTTTCTTGTGTGGCTAGCCAATGTTAATATGCTACGATAGTAATACGCTTTCCTACGAATATACCCCCCAAAAGCAAATTTCCATTCGTTTCCCAAGCAATTAAGTACTTTAAAGGTGTTTTATTTGATCAAATGAAATCCATTCGGTTGTTACACGCATGATTAATTCATTACTTGACAACCATATAAAATTGCGAAACGTGTTTGACTGATCCCTTTGAAAACAAGTCCTAATTTTATGCACCTTACTTACTTCAAATATCAGCGAAAATTCTTCTTACAACAAAGTTTAAAATACACCCGGCTTTCCTACGGAGTTTTGTGAAGACTGGTCTCAGGGGTGGCTCAGCGTCCGACGTCCCCGTCCACTAATTCCATCCGCGAAGGCAAGCAAATATAATGACAGGAGGGGAGACGCAGGAAGACACTAAATGGTTTCGTTTGGCTGTGGCTTTGAAGTGAACAGGCCCAGAACGATGGCTGCATGGGAGGGGTTCAATATGAGCCATTCCCTGGAGACTTCTGCATTGAGGACTTTCTGCCCTTCTTCCAGGCAGGGAGCTCCTGTCAAAATAAATCCCTAAAAGCAAAGAATATGGCATGCCTATAAAACCAACAGAAGTGCAATGCAATGAAGAAATAAGAAACGAACTTCATCCAATACAATAATTAGGGGGGTTTACAGCTTTACTTTAGTGGTATTAAATATTCTTTAACTTTTTAGTGAAGATACAACCATTTAAATGTCAAGGATTACTCTTTTGTTACTTACTGTGGTCTCTAGACTCCTTGTGGTAAACCAGCCAAGTTTCAATGCCAACTTAAAAGAAACCGGAGTGCATATTGTTTTCATCATATCATACACCCCCTCAAACAAATTTAAATCTGTATAAACGATATTTTTTCATTTTTATTGTACTTCTCTCTTTTCTATAGAAGTTTGTTTTGTTATATTTACAATTTAATGATTACTTTTCATGTTTTTTCCTTTGAAGTTCAGTTTTATGAGGTTCTTTGTTTAACTGACTCAACCCCTCACCATGTCTAACTTTCTACGTGCAGTACTTGTGGGGTACATAGTCTGAGATATATGGAAATCAAATTTCACGATGATAGTAAAAAATAGCACAGGGCTTTCCTATCCGCCAGAACTGTGACTAATGTGTACACTGCACACTTCGACATTCCCGGAATATGTATTTGTATTTCGTAGCATCAGAAGCTCTTCACAGCTGTCGCCTTCTCCATGAGACGTTTTGTCTTATCAGGGATGTGAATAGAAGGAATTTTGAACAGAAGCCGAATTGATTCATTTCGCTATATTTGAGGTCATCTGCATCGCTGCATGTGCATAATATTGTATTACCATCACAGCAGATAAAATGTTCTCACAAAGTCATATATTACACAGTCATACAGACAGTCATGTAGACAGCAAAAAATAAAAAAGCTATACAAAACATTCGCACAGTCATATTTCATATATTACACAGTCATACATTATATAGACAGTAAAAAATTAAAAATACAAACAAAACAATTATGTCTATCATAAAATCCCACTGACCGACACTAGCCCTAAGAAGGGGGGGAGGGGGGGGGGGGGGGTGCTCTACTCCAAAGACTATTGCCGGTTCGTTTACTCCCACTACACAAACACTGTTCAAGGGATCTTATCTTACATATGTTTTCTTTAATTCGTTGCCATCCAATCAAATGATCTCACGCAAGCATATCTAGTTAATTGATAGGACACTCTTTCACAGCTAGTATATTTCATTATAAATAGCAAACCTAAAATTGTGAGTTCGCGACACATTATGGTTATGCCACTAGTACTAAAACACTCTTACATCATTGTTACCACTAACACGTCAATAATTTCTTTGTAAATCAGTTTCATAAATAAATTCATTCATTCATTCATTCGTAATTTTGTTTAGTTTATATATAAATGATTTGAATCGATTTCCGTTTTGATATAAGTTATTGTATATTCTATGTCATGTGGCAACAGCTTTGGCTGCAGAGACAGAATAAAGGTTGTGATTATTATCATAAAACAAAATGTTACTTGTTTCCTAAAATATAAGTGAAACTTGGCTTATACACTAATACTATTACCTGAATGTATTATACTGTGTGAGCGTAGGCTATAACGTGCTTACTGCTACGGTTGGGGTGCGTGAGAATGTTCCACTTAGCGCTGATGTCTCAAGATCTATGTATACGGAGACTCGGAGGCTGCAAGAACAATTAAACACTCCTCCCCTCACGTCTCAGTCTCACCCTCTTCGCTACCGTCTATAACTTCTAGGCTCTGACACAATATTGCAGTTTCCGGCCATCTTGCAGAGGTCTGCAGGCCGACTTGTACTTTGACTACATCTCTGCTCCAAAAAGAGTATTGAACGATGAAGTGAAATGTTTGTATGTTTTCATTATTTACTTCAAGAATAGTAGAAATTATGCACGATTTCATTTAAACATAAGAAAAAGATACGAACACAAACGCATGACGATGTAAACAGAAACCAATCTGAGGATATTTTGATTCCATTACATGTTACATTCAATTTTGTTTTGCAATTTGGGGGTACGGCAACCTGTAATTGGTACATAAAGGTGTATAGAGCACTTGTGTGTAATAATTGTTGCAAAGGAGAAAAGTATATGAATCGCTTGTATCTCTTTCACTTTACAGTACACTGCTACTCTACTAACTGCCTCTACATAAATACCAGAATCCTAGAAATTCGAAAACTATATGTACTGTCCCTGCTTCGCAGTATGCATGCAAATAAGATATCTCTACCTCCAGACCCTACACAAAGCTATAAATTAGTCACTCGTTCGAGAAGTAATAAAGAAATATTTAATCATAGGGTAAATAAAGGAATCCAACAAAGACATGCCACATTCCTAGGACCGAAACTATACAACATCTTACCAATACAAACCCGAAATATAAAGTCAAAGCAACTATTCAATCTCCACTCAAAGAAATGGCTCCTTACAGAGTCAATAAGCTTTATAAACAATGTTATAAACTGTAAATCATTCACTAAGTCAATATAAAAACACGTGATATATGTCTCGTAAACTACTGTAACAAAAATACTGTTCATCACACTGAAAAAGCTAACTTTAGGAATATTTAACTATAATTTGAAGGAAAGTTTTAAATATCTGGAACTAAATATGTGTATCTAATGCTCCTGTAAGCATGCCACTCTAAAATCTAAACCTGTTCATAACCTACCAATATTTACTATGTTTCCATTTAACACTTATAAATGGTTAACCGTTAACTTTAGTTAGTTATTAATAATTATTTTTAAGATTAGTTATAGTTTGCTGTACGTTAATCTATTTTACGACAGAAATGACTATAGTAATATGTATACGTTAAAATGTTTGATGTGCTACCCAATTACCATTATTGTTCATGTATTGTTTATATTCATAATAAGAAAAAGTATGCTCCGCCTCAAGTGTTATCTTATTGGAGCATACAAATTTCATAATGTATCATCCATGTATACACAAATGGGAAAAATAAATAAAAACTAAACTAAACTAAACTAAACTAAACTAAACTCCTCTTCTCATCCGTACCTTATGTAAATCGCTCTATGCTACAGAAGAAGCCATTTCCAGCCAGTCGAATCATTGTTTTCATAACAATGTTTTGTGAGGGCTGGTCCACACAGATTTTTAAGGTTTAACGCGTAGTCGTAAAGTTGGATCATAGGAAACACGTACTGACGTTCACACAAAGTTTTAGTTTTAAGACGTTGTTTTCATTGTTGCTTATAAAACAACGTCTTAAAACCTTATGCATTATGTCTTAAAAATCTGTGTGGACCAGCCTTAATGATAAAGAATGAAGATGGTAACTTTGTTCTCTATTACAATATAGGTTCAAAGAAAGGACATGCACGTTCTGCCCTAGCGGCCATCTCTGTGGTGTGCCTCAAGGTTCTGTCCTCGGTCCTATAGCTCAGGGGTGCCCAACATACGGCCCGCGGGCCGCATGCGGCCCGCCAAGCCAATTCATCTGGCCCACACCTCTCATTTACATTCTATAGTCTAACGTAAACCCAGGAAGAAAATTCAGTTTTATCTGAAAGCACATTGTTTTGAAATTTATTCGGTGGATATGTGTATAACTATATTTTAGACTTCGCAGCGAAACATTATCAGAATTCTTTTGTAGGCCTATCTACTTCTAGTTTTGTTCTCGGTCAAGCCTACTTTCTTGCAGGCCGAGGAAGGGGTGGTATTATTGTTTTCTGTGGCGACATCCGACTTAATTACTAACTGGCAAGGACTCTACTGGCACAGATAACAAATGCTTCTGGTTATACAAGTGTCCCCGCAAATATGTTTCACCTTTTAGTTGTGATCTGGCAAAGATATCATGTCTCGAAGCACAAAAACGAGTGTGATGAATATGAAGGATTAATTCGAATTGAAATGGTAAAGTAAATTAAGAAAAATCTTGTTTTGCAGCAAAGTATGTTTAAAAAGAAGGTAAATGAGAATCAATCATCTGTCCGCGCTATTTTTCGTGTTACACAGTGCACACTTACTAGCAGCGGGGTGAACACCATATTTTGCTGACGGTGAATTTGATATAGATATAGAATAACCAGACTATATACGTGTATATATGTGGCCCGCCAACATTGAATAATTTTGCCATGTGGCCCTCTTCTAAATTAAGTTGGGCACCCCTGCTATAGCTTGTTCAACATCTTGGCTCTCGATGCCAGCATAGCGTCCCGCATGTCTCATCAGCTGACTGCGTTCGGTTCAAGCATGGCTTGTTGCATGGCAGTAACTTAGGGTTGGAAGTAAGCGGGGTACCAACAGGTAGCTGGTTCTGGTTGACATATATTAGGTCCCAGCCACCCCGATCTACCTACTGATGCGAACTGATGATTACCTGTCTATTATTCTCACATCATAATGTTCTGAAAGTTTCAATGAAATTTCAAAAAATTACATTTTAATTTAAATAAGCTAAATTATAACCATGCCCTAACTCGTTTTCATTCAAAATTGTCATCAAAAACAAGTGTATGCGGACTTCGATATTAGGTTACTTATAACACGTGCCACAGTCAATTTTATATCAAAATAAACAAAATGCAATTCAAATAAAAAATTTCGATAATGATTACATTTTAATTCGTATGCGGCTAAATAGCGTTTTTATTCTTCGCCATGGTTCATCGTGTGACATATGATCTCTCTACAGTCTACACACAGCCTCCTTCTGTATTGCGGCTGCGGCTGCTCTATGTGTAAACTGAACCCGGAGTCAAACTGCTGGCAGGCCTACGTGAGATAGCGGGCTTGATTTGCATGCAGTCCCTTCTGATAACCCCTGACCCCAATGATGCGAGCCAGCCAGACATTGAGACTCTACCACGTTATCATTTCTACGTACTTTGCTATCAACAGTCATCATTAGTTTGTGTTTTTGTTGTGGCTGCAGCTGGTGCTTTTATTTTTTATTTTGTTGCATTGCATACAAATTCGGTCCATCCCGCTGTGCACAACACATTGTATGGACGAAAGTATCATTATGGTGTTAATGATCTCATTTCTCCAAACCAAACTTTTGAATATACATGTACGGTTTTACATATTATATTGTAGTTGTAAGCTATAATAGTATATTATTAGTTATAACTATTGTTAATATGATGATTATTATTATTATTATTATTATTATTATTATTATTATTATTATTATTATTGTTGTTGTTGTTATTATTATTGTTATTATTATTATTATTATTATTATTATTATTATTATTATTATTATTATTATTATTATTATTATGATTATTATTATTATTGAAATAAAATTGTAACTTGAACGGGATGTTTCGCCGCGTCGTGGGTGATAAGGTGGCTTACCATGTGCTTACCTTATTAAACTCTACTTTCAACTAATTAAATATATTGTTATTTCTCCAGAACTAACTTTCCATATTATAATTGAATAAATAAACTCTCCTAAATTGTTGTACCAGCTTGTACACTTTTATGCATTTAACAAGCTCATCTTTCAACGAATCATAGCGTAGGTGATAAAACAATAGGAAACGAGTAATACATACATAATCAATTCTTATTTACTTTGGATGTCACAACTTATCTTAATCAGGTCAGTATTGTATCGACACCACAGAACACAATCCACATTTATTGAGGAAATTGTTCGTCACAATAATAACAATAACCTGTATGTTTACATAACAAGTGTAGGCTACTCTACGCGTTTTGACTTCAATGTACCCAATTACGTTGTAACGTATTAAAAAATAAAACTGGAGCAAACTGTGTTCACACCTGGCGAACATAATCTGTAATGTTGAAATCATAACAAAAGGGCGGAAGTAAACATACAAACCACGTTACAAAGGTTCGATGCTGATAGCGAAGCATGTGTCATCGGAAATGTAAATGGAATAGATTGTATTATTGAATAGTATTACGCGTGGTATAGTGATAGTATCGTATAAGACTGAGGTCATACGGATCAGCTGTTGTGAGATAAGGGGACTGCTGACAGCTGTGCTATCAACACTACACGTGCTCGCACTACGTAGGGGTACCGCGCAAGGCTAGACCAGACGACATTGCATCGCATAAGAACAATTGCATGTTTATTGGCTGCAGTTGGAACTTGTTTCGTGTTTTATTTATAGCGAGACAGACACAGGGAGTAAAGAATATAGATAAGCTCAAGCTTTGACCTTATTGCAACTCTTATCACATAAGGCTGTCTTGATTTTTCTACGAACAATGTGCGATGGAATTAATGACGAAGCTCATAAGAAAACTATTAGGTATTTTTATTAGGATGATATAACAACAATAAAGTGAGAGTAGTTTATAAAGTCTCCCCCCTTTCTCCCATTTAACCAAGACCCGCGGAACCGTCTCATTTCACTCTATCGTAAGATGATGTGAGAGAACTCTTGGTCGATGAGGGGTTCCTGCGTTCAAATCCGGCCTTCGCTACTCATCGTCTCGATTACCATCGTTGCCAAATTAAATATGAATCGTAATGTCCAACTAACAACATTGCATTACCATCAAAAGACACTGTAAACGTGTAATCGTATATATAGCTATAATCCCCAAATAGTAAATGTTACCAGCGGTGTAAATGATTTGCTTGACATACGGTCAGGAATAGTTAATGTTACCAGCGGTGTAAATGACTTGCTTGACATCACGGTCAGGAATAGTGAATGTTACCAGCGGTGTAAATGATATGATTGACATCATGGTCAGGAATAGTGAATGTTACCAGCGGTGTAAATGACTTGCTTAACATCAAGGTCAGGAATAGTGAATGTTACCAGCGGTGTAAATGATTTCAGGAATAGTGAATGTTACTAGCGGTGTAAATGATTTCAGGAATAATGAATGTTACCAGCGGTGTAAATGATTTCAGGAATAGTGAATGTTACCAGCGGTGTAAATGATTTCAGAAATGGTGAGTGTTACCAGCGGTGTAAATGATTTTCTTGACATCACGGTCAGGAATAGTGAATTTTTTATTTATTTATTTTTTTATGCGTTACCCAACAACAGAATACAAAAGTTCCAGAAAACGTTGGATGCAATACTAAAGTAATTAAATGTAAGCATATAGAAAGACACATGCTCATGGTTACCAGCGGTGTAAATGACTTGCTTAACATCAAGGTCAGGAAAAGTGAATGTTACCAGCGGTGTAAATAATATGATTGACATCATGGTCAGGAATAGTGAATGTTACCAGCGGTGTAAATGATTTCAGGAATAGTGAATGTTACCAGTGGTGTAAATGATTTCAGAAATAGTGAGTGTTACCAGCGGTGTAAATGATTTTCTTGACATCACGGTCAGGAATAGTGAATGTTACCAGCGGTGTAAATGACTTGCTTAACATCAAGGTCAGGAATAGTGAATGTTACCAGCGGTGTAAATAATATGCTTGACATCATGGTCAGAAATAGTGAATGTTACCAGCGGTGTAAATGATTTCAGGAATAGTGAATGTTACCAGCGGTGTAAATGATTTCAGAAATAGTGAGTGTTACCAGCGGTGTAAATGATTTTCTTGACATCACGGTCAGAAATAGTGAATGTTACCAGCGGTGTAAATGATTTGCTTGACATCACGGTCAGGAATAGTGAATGTTACCAGCGGTGTAAATGATTTGCTTGACATCAAGGTCAGGAATAGTGAATGTTACCAGCGGTGTAAATGATTTGCTTGACATCACGGTCAGGAATAGTGAATGTTACCAGCGGTGTAAATGATTTGCTTGACATCACGGTCAGGAATAGTGAATGTTACCAGCGGTGTAAATGATTTGCTTGACATCACGGTCAGGAATAGTGAATGTTACCAGCGGTGTAAATGATTTGCTTGACATCACGGTCAGAAATAGTGAATGTTACCAGCGGTGTAAATGATTTGCTTGACATCACGGTCAGGAATAGTGAATGTTACCAGCGGTGTAAATGATTTGCTTGACATCACGGTCAGAAATAGTGAATGTTACCAGCGGTGTAAATGATTTTCTTGACATCACGGTCAGAAATAGTGAATGTTACCAGCGGTGTAAATGATTTGCTTGACATCACGGTCAGGAATAGTGAATGTTACCAGCGGTGTAAATGATTTGCTTGACATCACGGTCAGGAATAGTGAATGTTACCAGCGGTGTAAATGATTTTCTTGACATCACGGTCAGGAATAGTGAATGTTACCAGCGGTGTAAATGATTTTCTTGACATCACGGTCAGAAATAGTGAATGTTACCAGCGGTGTAAATGATTTGCTTGACATCACGGTCAGGAATAGTGAATGTTACCAGCGGTGTAAATGATTTGCTTGACATCACGGTCAGAAATAGTGAATGTTACCAGCGGTGTAAATGATTTTCTTGACATCACGGTCAGAAATAGTGAATGTTACCAGCGGTGTAAATGATTTGCTTGACATCACGGTCAGGAATAGTGAATGTTACCAGCGGTGTAAATGATTTGCTTGACATCACGGTCAGGAATAGTGAATGTTACCAGCGGTGTAAATGATTTTCTTGACATCACGGTCAGGAATAGTGAATGTTACCAGCGGTGTAAATGATTTTCTTGACATCACGGTCAGAAATAGTGAATGTTACCAGCGGTGTAAATGATTTGCTTGACATCACGGTCAGGATGTTTGAGAGAACTTTGCTTCGCTAAGCTTCACGCCAGATTACGAACCTGGTTGTACACACAGATACATACAGACCTTGCAATGCAGCAGGCTCTCTACACTCATAGGCTCGACTGGATTACCTCGCCATTAAATGATGTACCGCACCTGGTCTTAAACGTGTCCCTCCCCCTCACCCTCCCCCTCCTCCTCTAACCACCCCAGCAATCCATGCGGATACTCTCACGTTTTTACTCACAAACAAAACCACGCAATTTGCTGATCACCGAACTGCGCAATGGTCGCTAACAAGCTGTGTGATATCTACTACGCATCCTGTTCGGTCACGGTGTCGGGCATTACAATATACAAGAACACGTTATGTAATTATTCAAACACCTGAGACCGCATTCAACAACAGATTAATTGGCTCTAATAGGAAAGAATCATCAATTTCCTATATTTATGCAAATTGTAAAAAAAATGTTATTTACAAAGACCAAACCTGAAAAGGTGTGAATTTGTAACAATTTGCAATTCCCGCTCTTTTATTGAGAAAAGACCTATGACGTAATAATATTACGTATATTAAGATCAGAATATTAATATAACCTTATTAATATATTATATTAATAAACGAGTAGCTTTGTAAATCTTCAGATTCCTTTTGTTTCCCCGTCCTCCCTGGCGTTTTACTCTTATTCTGGTCAACCTACCCGCAAGAGCACGTAGTCTACTCAAATCGAAAACTTCCCAACGAGAACGAGTCTTTATGTATGACCCAACTCAACAAAAATGATAGTGTTGCATTACCATTCAGATTTCGCCGTCAGGTTCCAACAATTGGCAAGGAACTATTCAAAACCAACAATAACGTTTAAATATTGCTCCATGTGTTCCAGGTTTGAATCCTACTCAGGGCATAGATGCTATGTGGTATATTTTCACTCATTTGCAATTTGCATACCCATATATCATCGTCTCGATTGGCGTTGTTGCTGAAATATGAGACGTAAAGCCAAAATCCAATAATAAATACACCTGTACACCTGTTGCAATTGTTGCTTGAATGATATTTACCCAGTGAATAAATAAATTAGAGATTATTATTGTTTTGTTCACAGTTACATTTTTAAAGAAGAAAAGTATGATTTCGAGGCTTCCATGTGTGTTAAAATTGTTTCTACTTGGCCATCGCATTCCAATTAAATATGTTTGTGTACAGCTGCGATTATACCGTGGTAGGTGTATTATAATATACACTGCAGTGGTAGTGTATTCCGCTGGGCTTACCCCATGCTGTACATTCACAATTCTATGTGCATAAGTGAGCACACTAGCTTAAGCCAGGCAGGGACGAATTAAGTCCCTGATTAAGGCTCAGTGCTGCAGAGTTAAAATTCTCATTTGGTTTTTGCTCGGTCGTAAGCCTACCACGCATGCACGCAGAAGCAGAAGTCCAGAGTAAACTGGGTGTGCTGGCCATTGGACAGGGTTAATGTTTGCTACATCCTGTCCATTGTATTTACTCGTAAATATTGAATTCATTAATTAAATCTGAAATTAAATCAAATCTTTAGCCGAACGGTACAAACTACAAATTAAAAATGCTAAACCTATGTTTACGAATAAGTACTCGACACACCCTTTCTACCGGAACAGGAAGCGAATCATTTTACCCTTTATTCGCTCGTCTAAATACATAGAATTTTCTCATTTACATAACGGAGTTGATTGTGTACGAGTTCATGAACAAACCGCCCAGAATCGAGAGATTCCCCTGATAGTTTGATAGGTTATTCCAGTTCAGTAAAGCCGGCTCAATGAGGGTCGTCATGCTGACCCTCCTTGCAACTTGCTTGCCACGGGTCGTTGCTGCAGCGAATTGTTGTTGATATCGGTCCTCACAATAGACTCCA